>OY744477.1:109878440-109921170 GCA_963556175.1 Tipula confusa | reverse complement strand
ATAATATAATAATATTAATAATATAATAATATAATAATATAATAATATAATAATATAATAATATAATAATATAATAATATAATAATATAATAATATAATAATATAATAATATAATAATATAATAATATAATAATATAATAATATAATAATATAATAATATAATAATATAATAATATAATAATGTAATAATATAATAATATAATAATATAATAATATAATAATATAATAATATAATAATATAATAATATAATAATATAATAATATAATAATATAATAATATAATAATATAATAATATAATAATATAATAATATAATAATATAATAATATAATAATATAATAATATAATAATATAATAATATAATAATATAATAATATAATAATATAATAATATAATAATATAATAATATAATAATATAATAATATAATAATATAATAATATAATAATATAATAATATAATAATATAATAATATAATAATATAATAATATAATAATATAATAATATAATAATATAATAATATAATAATATAATAATATAATAATATAATAATATAATAATATAATAATATAATAATATAATAATATAATAATATAATAATATAATAATATAATAATATAATAATATAATAATATAATAATATAATAATATAATAATATAATAATATAATAATATAATAATATAATAATATAATAATATAATAATATAATAATATAATAATATAATAATATAATAATATAATAATATAATAATATAATAATATAATAATATAATAATATAATAATATAATAATATAATAATATAATAATATAATAATATAATAATATAATAATATAATAATATAATAATATAATAATATAATAATATAATAATATAATAATATAATAATATAATAATATAATAATATAATAATATAATAATATAATAATATAATAATATAATAATATAATAATATAATAATATAATAATATAATAATATAATAATATAATAATATAATAATATAATAATATAATAATATAATAATATAATAATATAATAATATAATAATATAATAATATAATAATATAATAATATAATAATATAATAATATAATAATATAATAATATAATAATATAATAATATAATAATATAATAATATAATAATATAATAATATAATAATATAATAATATAATAATATAATAATATAATAATATAATAATATAATAATATAATAATATAATAATATAATAATATAATAATATAATAATATAATAATATAATAATATAATAATATAATAATATAATAATATAATAATATAATAATATAATAATATAATAATATAATAATATAATAATATAATAATATAATAATATAATAATATAATAATATAATAATATAATAATATAATAATATAATAATATAATAATATAATAATATAATAATATAATAATATAATAATATAATAATATAATAATATAATAATATAATAATATAATAATATAATAATATAATAATATAATAATATAATAATATAATAATATAATAATATAATAATATAATAATATAATAATATAATAATATAATAATATAATAATATAATAATATAATAATATAATAATATAATAATATAATAATATAATAATATAATAATATAATAATATAATAATATAATAATATAATAATATAATAATATAATAATATAATAATATAATAATATAATAATATAATAATATAATAATATAATAATATAATAATATAATAATATAATAATATAATAATATAATAATATAATAATATAATAATATAATAATATAATAATATAATAATATAATAATATAATAATATAATAATATAATAATATAATAATATAATAATATAATAATATAATAATATAATAATATAATAATATAATAATATAATAATATAATAATATAATAATATAATAATATAATAATATAATAATATAATAATATAATAATATAATAATATAATAATATAATAATATAATAATATAATAATATAATAATATAATAATATAATAATATAATAATATAATAATATAATAATATAATAATATAATAATATAATAATATAATAATATAATAATATAATAATATAATAATATAATAATATAATAATATAATAATATAATAATATAATAATATAATAATATAATAATATAATAATATAATAATATAATAATATAATAATATAATAATATAATAATATAATAATATAATAATATAATAATATAATAATATAATAATATAATAATATAATAATATAATAATATAATAATATAATAATATAATAATATAATAATATAATAATATAATAATATAATAATATAATAATATAATAATATAATAATATAATAATATAATAATATAATAATATAATAATATAATAATATAATAATATAATAATATAATAATATAATAATATAATAATATAATAATATAATAATATAATAATATAATAATATAATAATATAATAATATAATAATATAATAATATAATAATATAATAATATAATAATATAATAATATAATAATATAATAATATAATAATATAATAATATAATAATATAATAATATAATAATATAATAATATAATAATATAATAATATAATAATATAATAATATAATAATATAATAATATAATAATATAATAATATAATAATATAATAATATAATAATATAATAATATAATAATATAATAATATAATAATATAATAATATAATAATATAATAATATAATAATATAATAATATAATAATATAATAATATAATAATATAATAATATAATAATATAATAATATAATAATATAATAATATAATAATATAATAATATAATAATATAATAATATAATAATATAATAATATAATAATATAATAATATAATAATATAATAATATAATAATATAATAATATAATAATATAATAATATAATAATATAATAATATAATAATATAATAATATAATAATATAATAATATAATAATATAATAATATAATAATATAATAATATAATAATATAATAATATAATAATATAATAATATAATAATATAATAATATAATAATATAATAATATAATAATATAATAATATAATAATATAATAATATAATAATATAATAATATAATAATATAATAATATAATAATATAATAATATAATAATATAATAATATAATAATATAATAATATAATAATATAATAATATAATAATATAATAATATAATAATATAATAATATAATAATATAATAATATAATAATATAATAATATAATAATATAATAATATAATAATATAATAATATAATAATATAATAATATAATAATATAATAATATAATAATATAATAATATAATAATATAATAATATAATAATATAATAATATAATAATATAATAATATAATAATATAATAATATAATAATATAATAATATAATAATATAATAATATAATAATATAATAATATAATAATATAATAATATAATAATATAATAATATAATAATATAATAATATAATAATATAATAATATAATAATATAATAATATAATAATATAATAATATAATAATATAATAATATAATAATATAATAATATAATAATATAATAATATAATAATATAATAATATAATAATATAATAATATAATAATATAATAATATAATAATATAATAATATAATAATATAATAATATAATAATATAATAATATAATAATATAATAATATAATAATATAATAATATAATAATATAATAATATAATAATATAATAATATAATAATATAATAATATAATAATATAATAATATAATAATATAATAATATAATAATATAATAATATAATAATATAATAATATAATAATATAATAATATAATAATATAATAATATAATAATATAATAATATAATAATATAATAATATAATAATATAATAATATAATAATATAATAATATAATAATATAATAATATAATAATATAATAATATAATAATATAATAATATAATAATATAATAATATAATAATATAATAATATAATAATATAATAATATAATAATATAATAATATAATAATATAATAATATAATAATATAATAATATAATAATATAATAATATAATAATATAATAATATAATAATATAATAATATAATAATATAATAATATAATAATATAATAATATAATAATATAATAATATAATAATATAATAATATAATAATATAATAATATAATAATATAATAATATAATAATATAATAATATAATAATATAATAATATAATAATATAATAATATAATAATATAATAATATAATAATATAATAATATAATAATATAATAATATAATAATATAATAATATAATAATATAATAATATAATAATATAATAATATAATAATATAATAATATAATAATATAATAATATAATAATATAATAATATAATAATATAATAATATAATAATATAATAATATAATAATATAATAATATAATAATATAATAATATAATAATATAATAATATAATAATATAATAATATAATAATATAATAATATAATAATATAATAATATAATAATATAATAATATAATAATATAATAATATAATAATATAATAATATAATAATATAATAATATAATAATATAATAATATAATAATATAATAATATAATAATATAATAATATAATAATATAATAATATAATAATATAATAATATAATAATATAATAATATAATAATATAATAATATAATAATATAATAATATAATAATATAATAATATAATAATATAATAATATAATAATATAATAATATAATAATATAATAATATAATAATATAATAATATAATAATATAATAATATAATAATATAATAATATAATAATATAATAATATAATAATATAATAATATAATAATATAATAATATAATAATATAATAATATAATAATATAATAATATAATAATATAATAATATAATAATATAATAATATAATAATATAATAATATAATAATATAATAATATAATAATATAATAATATAATAATATAATAATATAATAATATAATAATATAATAATATAATAATATAATAATATAATAATATAATAATATAATAATATAATAATATAATAATATAATAATATAATAATATAATAATATAATAATATAATAATATAATAATATAATAATATAATAATATAATAATATAATAATATAATAATATAATAATATAATAATATAATAATATAATAATATAATAATATAATAATATAATAATATAATAATATAATAATATAATAATATAATAATATAATAATATAATAATATAATAATATAATAATATAATAATATAATAATATAATAATATAATAATATAATAATATAATAATATAATAATATAATAATATAATAATATAATAATATAATAATATAATAATATAATAATATAATAATATAATAATATAATAATATAATAATATAATAATATAATAATATAATAATATAATAATATAATAATATAATAATATAATAATATAATAATATAATAATATAATAATATAATAATATAATAATATAATAATATAATAATATAATAATATAATAATATAATAATATAATAATATAATAATATAATAATATAATAATATAATAATATAATAATATAATAATATAATAATATAATAATATAATAATATAATAATATAATAATATAATAATATAATAATATAATAATATAATAATATAATAATATAATAATATAATAATATAATAATATAATAATATAATAATATAATAATATAATAATATAATAATATAATAATATAATAATATAATAATATAATAATATAATAATATAATAATATAATAATATAATAATATAATAATATAATAATATAATAATATAATAATATAATAATATAATAATATAATAATATAATAATATAATAATATAATAATATAATAATATAATAATATAATAATATAATAATATAATAATATAATAATATAATAATATAATAATATAATAATATAATAATATAATAATATAATAATATAATAATATAATAATATAATAATATAATAATATAATAATATAATAATATAATAATATAATAATATAATAATATAATAATATAATAATATAATAATATAATAATATAATAATATAATAATATAATAATATAATAATATAATAATATAATAATATAATAATATAATAATATAATAATATAATAATATAATAATATAATAATATAATAATATAATAATATAATAATATAATAATATAATAATATAATAATATAATAATATAATAATATAATAATATAATAATATAATAATATAATAATATAATAATATAATAATATAATAATATAATAATATAATAATATAATAATATAATAATATAATAATATAATAATATAATAATATAATAATATAATAATATAATAATATAATAATATAATAATATAATAATATAATAATATAATAATATAATAATATAATAATATAATAATATAATAATATAATAATATAATAATATAATAATATAATAATATAATAATATAATAATATAATAATATAATAATATAATAATATAATAATATAATAATATAATAATATAATAATATAATAATATAATAATATAATAATATAATAATATAATAATATAATAATATAATAATATAATAATATAATAATATAATAATATAATAATATAATAATATAATAATATAATAATATAATAATATAATAATATAATAATATAATAATATAATAATATAATAATATAATAATATAATAATATAATAATATAATAATATAATAATATAATAATATAATAATATAATAATATAATAATATAATAATATAATAATATAATAATATAATAATATAATAATATAATAATATAATAATATAATAATATAATAATATAATAATATAATAATATAATAATATAATAATATAATAATATAATAATATAATAATATAATAATATAATAATATAATAATATAATAATATAATAATATAATAATATAATAATATAATAATATAATAATATAATAATATAATAATATAATAATATAATAATATAATAATATAATAATATAATAATATAATAATATAATAATATAATAATATAATAATATAATAATATAATAATATAATAATATAATAATATAATAATATAATAATATAATAATATAATAATATAATAATATAATAATATAATAATATAATAATATAATAATATAATAATATAATAATATAATAATATAATAATATAATAATATAATAATATAATAATATAATAATATAATAATATAATAATATAATAATATAATAATATAATAATATAATAATATAATAATATAATAATATAATAATATAATAATATAATAATATAATAATATAATAATATAATAATATAATAATATAATAATATAATAATATAATAATATAATAATATAATAATATAATAATATAATAATATAATAATATAATAATATAATAATATAATAATATAATAATATAATAATATAATAATATAATAATATAATA
The DNA here is from genome assembly GCA_963556175.1 of Tipula confusa. NCBI lineage: Eukaryota > Metazoa > Arthropoda > Insecta > Diptera > Tipulidae > Tipula > Tipula confusa. Next base: position 109,913,638 of record OY744477.1, on the reverse strand, counting down.
ATATAATAATATAATAATATAATAATATAATAATATAATAATATAATAATATAATAATATAATAATATAATAATATAATAATATAATAATATAATAATATAATAATATAATAATATAATAATATAATAATATAATAATATAATAATATAATAATATAATAATATAATAATATAATAATATAATAATATAATAATATAATAATATAATAATATAATAATATAATAATATAATAATATAATAATATAATAATATAATAATATAATAATATAATAATATAATAATATAATAATATAATAATATAATAATATAATAATATAATAATATAATAATATAATAATATAATAATATAATAATATAATAATATAATAATATAATAATATAATAATATAATAATATAATAATATAATAATATAATAATATAATAATATAATAATATAATAATATAATAATATAATAATATAATAATATAATAATATAATAATATAATAATATAATAATATAATAATATAATAATATAATAATATAATAATATAATAATATAATAATATAATAATATAATAATATAATAATATAATAATATAATAATATAATAATATAATAATATAATAATATAATAATATAATAATATAATAATATAATAATATAATAATATAATAATATAATAATATAATAATATAATAATATAATAATATAATAATATAATAATATAATAATATAATAATATAATAATATAATAATATAATAATATAATAATATAATAATATAATAATATAATAATATAATAATATAATAATATAATAATATAATAATATAATAATATAATAATATAATAATATAATAATATAATAATATAATAATATAATAATATAATAATATAATAATATAATAATATAATAATATAATAATATAATAATATAATAATATAATAATATAATAATATAATAATATAATAATATAATAATATAATAATATAATAATATAATAATATAATAATATAATAATATAATAATATAATAATATAATAATATAATAATATAATAATATAATAATATAATAATATAATAATATAATAATATAATAATATAATAATATAATAATATAATAATATAATAATATAATAATATAATAATATAATAATATAATAATATAATAATATAATAATATAATAATATAATAATATAATAATATAATAATATAATAATATAATAATATAATAATATAATAATATAATAATATAATAATATAATAATATAATAATATAATAATATAATAATATAATAATATAATAATATAATAATATAATAATATAATAATATAATAATATAATAATATAATAATATAATAATATAATAATATAATAATATAATAATATAATAATATAATAATATAATAATATAATAATATAATAATATAATAATATAATAATATAATAATATAATAATATAATAATATAATAATATAATAATATAATAATATAATAATATAATAATATAATAATATAATAATATAATAATATAATAATATAATAATATAATAATATAATAATATAATAATATAATAATATAATAATATAATAATATAATAATATAATAATATAATAATATAATAATATAATAATATAATAATATAATAATATAATAATATAGTAATATAATAATATAATAATATAATAATATAATAATATAATAATATAATAATATAATAATATAATAATATAATAATATAATAATATAATAATATAATAATATAATAATATAATAATATAATAATATAATAATATAATAATATATAATAATATAATAATATAATAATATAATAATATAATAATATAATAATATAATAATATAATAATATAATAATATAATAATATAATAATATAATAATATAATAATATAATAATATAATAATATAATAATATAATAATATAATAATATAATAATATAATAATATCACGTGTGGGGTTTGCTTGTTCCCCCATCGGGCGCCTCCCCGGGTGGCGGATAGGGGAAAGCCCGCCAGATATGGCAGGTACCGAGGAAATCAAATACTTGGGGTGGACCAAAAAATCTAGCAAACCCAAGCTAAGGTGGCACTACATACGCCGATGGCTGCATGGCTAAGGGGGTGCTTGGTCGTTAGTATGTCGAACTCTGACTTTGGCGACAGTCAGTTTAAACCCATAGCCTTCCTATGATAATGCAGAGCTCTGTCATAGGTGACCGTTATTTCTCGTGCTACTCGTGGGATCAAAATATGGATAGTCATACGCAAAATAAAATTAATGAGAGTGATGCTTCTCCAACAGCATCAAAACCGGAGTCTAGAATAACTTCTAGACTACAATCTAGTTCAATAATGAAAGAAAGTAGGCAGGTAAAAGTGGTCGACAGTCAGGTCTGTGGTGGATCGGGTATCGATCAAGTATCAATTTTGCCAATTAATTTGGAGGGCTCCGAGGGTCATATGGATATAGACCTGATCCGGAAGGAGAAAAAGACAGGCAAAAGGAGACTCACATCTCTGGAATGTGACTCAGAAAATGAGATGAGTCGAGTCATCGAGAAAATGAAAAAACAGGAGGAGGACGAATTCCGAAAGTGTAGGGAAATCGTAAAAAATACGCTAGCAGCAGCACAGAAACAAAAAAATACTGCTATGGGCGTAAAGAACGGTTTGCTGGAACTGGAAGAAGTGCTGGAAGTGATTCATTTTATGAGAATTAATCAAAAAAAAGAAGAAAGGGAGTCCGACGAGCAGGATAGGAGGCACGCCGTTTCGCAAGGGAGTCAAGTGGCTCAGCGACATCAAACTATCCGACCGGTCCCAAAAAGAAGCAAGAACGTGTTGCAGACCGAAGAATCGGAATCGGAAGTCGGGGCCAGAATTGATAGGCCTGTGGGGGAAAACGCCACATGGATCACTGTCGCTCATAAAAAGACAAGACGAATTAATAGACGCCCTTCCAACACAGTCGAAGATGGTGAAGGTCTTCTTGAGGAGGAGGTATTTAAAAACCATAATAGAGGGAAGAACCGTAAGAGAAAGAAACGGCGGAAAGGAAAAATAAAGGGCAGTGCAGTGGTAATCAAACCGGCCGAGGGTAAGACGTATGCAGACGTGTTGAGTGTCATTCGAGGTAGTACCTGACCTAATGAAGAGGAAGCCGAAATCAGGCAAATTAGAAAAACAGCTGATGGGGCAGTCCTGCTAGAACTGGGTCGTTGCAAAGATCCGACCAAGCTGCAAGAAATTATACGGACAGCAGTAGGTCAGGATAGAGAGGTCCGAGGATTGATACCCCGTATAAAGATAGAGGTTCTGAACCTAGACAGCCTCACGACGATTGAGGAGGTTAAGATGGCAGTCGGACGTGACTCGGAAGAGGAGCCCCCGGGGGATATTAAAGTATCCCTTTTCATGTTTGATAGGCGTGAGCAAAAAAAAGCTGTCATTGAACTAAATGAACGAGCCGCCTTAAAATTGCTAGAAAAGGGGAGGATGAAGATCGGTTGGGTTTTCGGTGGGGTAAAGGGGGAGGCTGGAAGTTCTAAAATGCTTCAGATGCCTTGGGTATGGACACATCAGAGGAAATTGCAAGGGCCCAGATCGCAGCGGTAGTTGTTGGAAGTGCAGTAAAGGCGGACATAAGGCGGTAGAATGCACTTCCGCACCGAGGTGTTCTCTATGTGCTGAGAAGCCCGGTGGAAATCTTAATCACGTACAGGGGTCAGGTGCCTGCGAAGTCTTTAGGAAGGCTATGCAGGTTAAGCAGAGAGACCACCGTGGATGAAAGTACTTCAAGGAAATATGAACGGATGCAGGGCTGCAGATGACCTTTTAACACAGCTAGTGTATGAAAAGGAAGCTCAGATAGTGCTCATTAGTGAGCAATACCGGGACAGGAATCCAAGAAACTGGTTTCCAGACCGCCTGGGTACTGCTGCAATATGGGTGGTTGACGTTCATACTATTTGCATAGACGATCATGGCGCAGGTAATGGCTATATTTGGGTTAGAATCCGAGGCACTACCATCTTTAGTGTATACCTCTCACCAAATGACGCAATCGGGGACTTCCGTTTTAAGCTTAATGAACTTGAGGATGCACTTCGTGACACAGCGGGGGAAATAGTGGTAGCCGGCGACTTTAATGCGCGCGCATTGGAATGGGGTATGCCACAGCAGGACTCCAGAGGGAAGCTGGTTATGGAGATGTCAGCGAGACTTGACCTAAACGTGTTGAACAGTGGCTTAGTCCCGACATATAGAAGACCCGGTTTTGGATATTCTATCCCTGACATATCATTTGCATCGTCAAGACTGGCATCAAACGCAGTAAACTGGAAGGTAATAGAGGACTTCACGGGAAGTGACCATAATTACATCACGTTTCAGGTACTCGATGAAAGATCAGTGAATCGAAAGAGTACCCGGAAATCACGTGGTTGGATCACGAGTAAGTTGGAAGGAGAAAAACTCGTTACATTTTTGGAGGCAAACCTGAGAAATGTTCGTCCAGTTTCGCAGAGCAATACAACCAGGAATGAAATCGAGGCTAGGGTTGATGAGATCGTTCAGCTTATTCAGCGAGCCTGCGATGCAGCAATGCCTCGGAAAAAACAGTGGAGTGGAAGACGTCAGGCATACTGGTGGACGGACGAAATAGCAGAACTCAGGAAGAAAGCCCTGAAACTCAGACGAAGGGCACAACGAGCACAAAACAGAAGTGATGCTGCGAGTAGATCAGTTGAGTACAGGGATGCAAAGAAAGAGCTTGGCATAGCAATACAGTCTAGTAAGAATCGTTGTTGGCAAGATATCTGCCGCAAGGTAGATGACGACCCATGGGGCAAAGGCTACAAAATAGTCAATAACAGATTGGGTACCACAAACTTATGCAGCTCGATGGATGCAAAGGTGATGGAAAACATCGTGAACACGCTTTTCCCAACACATGCATTGAGGACTGAGGAGGATATTCCTGCGCAGGTCGGTATTGTTCCCGCATTTACAGAGGAGGACCTGTCCAGTGCGGTAGCATCTCTAAAAAATAAGAAGGCTCCGGGACCAGATGGCATTCCCGTCGAAGTGTTGAAACAGGTGGTCGGCGGTTGCCCACAGCTACTGCTCACTCTATACAATAATTGCCTGGTAGCGCGAGTGTTCCCAGTACGTTGGAAGGTAGCCCAACTCGTGTTGATCGAAAAGGGTAAGGGAAGGAATCCTGACTGTCCCTCAACATATAGGCCTATCTGCAAGCTTGACACGATGGGCAAGCTTTTTGAAAACCTGTTGAAACTACGGTTGGACTCAGCCATTCAAGCGGCGGGTGGACTCTCTCCTAGGCAGCATGGCTTTCGGAAAGGTCACTCATCCATCAACGCTATTACTGAAGTAACCAACGCAGTGGAAAGAGCGGAGAAAGCAAATCACCAAGCAAGATCATTGGTATTTCTCGTTACTCTCGACGTTAAGAATGCGTTTAACTCAGCGAGATGGGAGGACATACTAAGGGCGCTTCGGAGGGGTTTTGAGATCCCAAGTTACCTATTGATAATGATGAATGACTACCTGAAGAACAGAAACTTGTTGTACGATACTATGAATGGAGTTAAAAGGAAAACGATCACCGCTGGAGTAGCACAGGGTTCGATTCTAGGTCCGGATCTGTGGAATGTCCTGTATGACGGCTTGCTGCGGCTTGAAGTACCAGAGGGTGTATCCTTGGTGGGTTATGCGGACGACATAGCCATGGTTATTATGGCTCGAGGTGCCGAATTGGCCCAATATAGGCTCAACCAGGCGATGAGGAGAATAAAAACGTGGATTGATGATCATGGATTGAAGCTGGCGATATCTAAAACAGAAATAGTTTTGCTTACCAAGAGGAGAATACCTACAATTATCCCCATGACAGTGGGTACAGAGTTGATTCACACAAGCAGAGCGGCTAGATATCTTGGCGTCACATTGGACAGTCGTCTAAGCTACGCAGAGCACATTCGAAGGGTCTGTGAGCGAGCGGCGGCGGTTACGGGGTCTTTGAGTAGGCTGATGGCTAACATGGGAGGACCTCGTTCTAGCAAACGAAGAGTACTTATGTTAGTTACACAGTCGATTCTTTTATATGGTGCTGAGATTTGGGCTGGCGCGATGACCCATCAAAAGTATCGGATGCGAATGGTGGCGACACAGAGAAAAGGAGCACTGAGGGTGGCTTGCGCCTATAGGACGGTATCTGATGTGGCCGCTTTAGCCGTTGCCGGTGTAATACCGATCGACTTGCTAGCCCAAGAGCGTCGTAAGATATTCTTGAGTAGTGCGGGCGATGGAAGAAAGGAGGCTGCAACCAGAGCTCGGAGCGAGACTATGAATATATGGCAGCATAGGTGGGAGACGACGGATAAGGGCCGATGGACGGTCAGATTGATCAGTAACCTTCGCCCATGGATTGATCGGGCCCATGGAGAGATAAATTTCTTTATATGCCAATTCCTGACGGGACATGGGTACTTCAGGGCATATCTATATAGGATGGGAAAGGTGAGGTCCCCTCAGTGTTTGTACTGCCCAGAAGAGTGGGATGATGTATATCACACCTTCTTCGGGTGCGATAGATTCGTGATTGAACGAAGACGGCTCACTTCAGCAGTGGGAGAACTAACGCCGGACACAATAGTGGAGGTAATGCTCCGATCGGAAGAGGCATGGAACGTAACATCACGCTATGTAGAGTCAGTTTTGCGACGGAAGAAAGAGGAGTGCGGCTTAGTGGACACTTAGGAGGAAAAAAATAGAAGGAGGGGCATTAGAAAGACGGGCCAGACCGAAGTAATGCGAAAGCGGTTCCGGTTTGGGTCTTCCGTGGCTGATAGGTGATTTTTTAGTGAGTCAAATCTCACACTGTTGGGTGGAGTGTACTCCACTCTTCGCCTTTTGAAGGTTTTTTTCACCTACGCAAAAAAAAAAAAAAAAAAAAAAAATATAATAATATAATAATATAATAATATAATAATATAATAATATAATAATATAATAATATAATAATATAATAATATAATAATATAATAATATAATAATATAATAATATAATAATATAATAATATAATAATATAATAATATAATAATATAATAATATAATAATATAATAATATAATAATATAATAATATAATAATATAATAATATAATAATATAATAATATAATAATATAATAATATAATAATATAATAATATAATAATATAATAATATAATAATATAATAATATAATAATATAATAATATAATAATATAATAATATAATAATATAATAATATAATAATATAATAATATAATAATATAATAATATAATAATATAATAATATAATAATATAATAATATAATAATATAATAATATAATAATATAATAATATAATAATATAATAATATAATAATATAATAATATAATAATATAATAATATAATAATATAATAATATAATAATATAATAATATAATAATATAATAATATAATAATATAATAATATAATAATATAATAATATAATAATATAATAATATTATTATATTATTATATTATTGGCAATTGATCCAGAGACATGCCAGTTTTGGCAAATCTGGTCTATTTATTACTATAAGTCTTTTAAAACAACGCCTGAAATTGTTGCATCAAAAAATTGATGATAAAAATAAATAGTAAAGTTCCCTCTTTGGCAAACCCATATAATAGTAAAAATTTTGATTCGAACCAGTGCGCACCCTCATAATTATTTATTCGCAATATTATGACTTAAGTATAAAACTCATTTACAATTAGCCGGTTGAGATCATCAATTTTATCGACATCCAGCAAGTAAAAAAATTATAAATGTGATCATGGCTGATTAGCATATATGATTTCACATAATTATAATTCTAAAACCATTCGAATGCCATTATTCGAATAGAACGGTAATAATCCAGGTGTTTATGAAGAATACAAATGCAGTAAGAAAATGATCGCTAATTTGGTTTTTATTTTTATTTAAATTTAAATATGATCATCAATAGAATTGTGAAATAAATAACCTCGATCATCATCATCATCATCATTATCATCATCATCTCACGTATGCTAGTATCATATAAGTGTACAATGTACATGAATCAATTTAAAATGCATTATAGAAAAAATGTAAGTATTACAATTCATAAATATACAGTCGGTAAAAAATTGTATGTTGGTGGTGTGGGTGAATTGTATATTGGTAAATGACCTTCCAAATTGCCAACCGCTTATTTTGTAGACATTGCACCATACCTTCAGAAATAGATATATTGCCACTCGGGTCCAGAATGAAAATCTCCGTGTTTTACGGAGATTTATTGATGTAGTACTCGACACTAAAAAGGAGCATTTTTCTGAGTTACTCAATCAAGTGGTAAGATACAGACTGCGGAGATGTCTTTTGGAGACCCATCTTAACAGAAATTTACGCTGGCCGTGCAAAGACTAAACAAAACGTTCCACTGAGGTTGATTGCAATAACTCTGAACTCGTGAGAGATCTTTGTGTATCTTTTTAATCTAATTTGTGATATTTTTTCGACTCTGATCTCCTAATCTCAACTTGTAAAATATATTGATCACATAAGAAAACTTCTTTTTCTTCATGCTTATATTAAATACAGTAAAAAACACGTCGAGGTATGCGGATATTTATCACATGTTGCATAATAAGCTCCAAAACCAAGGTTAGCTCCTGCTGAGGCTATAGAGCATCAATGAAAGTAAACTAAAACTTACAAGTCTTATATTACATGGACTGATTCTAAAACAGTTCTAGACTGCTTTTCTAGCCAACATAAAAGCGGGCAACGTTGTCGCAAATATAGAATTGGTAAAATAATAAGTGGCGCCACATTCCTAAGCAACCAGAGCGGTATTGACCAGAAATCACCCAAAATATCCAGCAATTAAGGCACATTGTGGTGATATAAAATGCCAGTTGATTCCATCTTGATGCAGACTTTGTTTCTCAAAAAGTTCTTTTGAGAATTTATTGCATCCGACAAAATTCGTACCATTGTCGGAATACACATCCGAGGGGATTCCACGCCTCCCAGTAAATCTTCTGAGAACTGCTAAAACTCTTGACTTGATAAATCGGTTGCAACATCAAGATGAATTGCTTTGGTATATAAGCAAATAAATAGCTCGATATATCCTTTGGAAGTTTGGAGGCATTGTCCCTTTCGCAGCTTTATATTTAGAGGTCCCGCAAAATCTACGCCACTATGAAGGAATGGCCTAAAGGCTTGGACTCATGGAGCTGGTAAATCACCCATATACTGATTTGTGTTGTGCCTTTTGTATCTAAAACAAGTTAAGCATTTGTGTATGACCGTTTTCACTGCTCTTTTGCATGAATTCAAAATCCAGTATTTTTGACGTAACACGGCAGTATGATAGAGTGTTTAATCTGCACAGGAAGAAGTGAGTGACGTAATATTACGCCGACCCGCAGTATTTCTTCATCAAGGAATGGATTGAAAGCGGATAATTGTGATTTAGATGGTAACTGCTGGTTGGATTTAAAACACTTTATTTCCCTCGAAAAATGTTTTTGTTGTAATATAAATATTTTCAGATTCTCTTAGTTCTTGAACTGTTAAACCTTTCGGCTTTGCTCACTCGCACCCGCCTTTAATATTGTGATGAACCGCATGCATAATGCAGTGCTATTTATTAATTTAGGCCATGCCGAGTACCGTTTTATTAATGAATCGCAGAACGATATTTAGGGATTTGAATCTGAAATTCCGATGAAGATTTTTATGTTACGTTTTTCTTTTTGAACTGCCTTAGAATCTCTTAAAAATGCACTAGTTACTTGCCACTCATTTTCATTTCTTTCAAGCCGGTTAAATATCACGGCGGTATTTAATTCTCAGCGTAGCAAGGTAATTGTTTTTATAGGTGCGACGCGTGTTTTCGAAGTTAATAGATTAACCTTTATAGCTCCCTCTTATGTAACGCAACGAACATAAATGACGACACAATATGCGAATTCGGAAGCATCTGAAGATACAAATAATGCTAAGAAACTTTCGTTGGTAAAAATATTACGTGGTATTATAAGTTTGTTCTAAACAAGGATATTGTTCTCGGATCTTGAACCATCTGGAGGCAATTTCTTCTGGTAGAGTATCATCCCAAGACAGATTTTTGACCCAAAGTTATTGAAACTCCATATTAATTTTGAATAAGAGTGTGTCTTGAAGAGGGTTCCATTGAATGCCAAGAAATGTAATATAAGTAATAGATCTTCATCAACTAATAGATCTTCATCTATACTGAGTAGAGTGATTTCTTGGTCTTCCGCTTGTAAATCCTTGAGAAACTGAGAAGAGTTAGAGGACCATTTTCAAAGATGTAGTCCACCAGATTCTAAAATGTTGATTATATTATTGCAGATTGTTCGTGGCTCAATCAAGTATGAAGCTCCACTCATTAGATCGTCCATGCAAAAATCATTTTTAATCGTATTTACAGTGTTTGGATAATCTGTCTCGATTGCCAACTGTTGTAGTGATCGCGTAGCTAGAAATGAGGCTAAAACCTGGCCGTATGTAACTGTCAGTAGGCGGTAATGGGTGACTGGGTTTGATGGACAGGTTCACCACACTATACGTTGGTAATCACAATGCTCTCCGTCGACACGAATTTACCGAAACATTTTTTCAATATCGGCTGTAAATACAATTGCATGTTTCCGGAATCTTATTAAAATATTGATCAAGCTTTTTTGATGACGCATCAAAAGCAACCCGTAGTTTTGTTGTCTTACTACTCTCCGTTCTAATGGCGTGGTGTGGCATATAGAAAACATTTTCAGCAGGTTTATCATATGATTCGGCGGAATTGGTATCATATGGCCCAAACTTTCATATTCGGACATACATTGATAGTAATCCTTTTTCGAACTATCATCCTTGGCAAATTTCCTTTCCATTGAATATAATCTGGATAGCGCTGATTGAAGTGAATTCCCCAATAGTGGTGGATTTAATTTGACGGGAATTTGAACTACAATTTGCCCAAACTCGTCTCGAGAGGTGAGCAATGTTGCTCACATTGCCTTTCTTCTGGGGTAGACCTATAATATCACCCAATTCTTCAGAAATCCAAAATTTTTGTAAGATTTGATCGACATTTGCTTCGATGTTGGATTGAAGTCCAGTAAGATGTGCTGTTTTTGGTTTTAATTGATTCATAGGTCCAACCAAAATCCATCCAAAAATTGATATTTGAGTGATAGGAAAGTGCTTTTCGGCAATTGTTTCGGCTTCTAAAGTATTGAAAAACTAATTGGATCTAATAATTATGTCTATAGGATTAGAATTATTGAACGTTGGATCGGCGAGTTCAAGAAATTTAAATTTTTCTATCTCCGAAACTCAAAAGAACGCGTTGATATCATTGATGTTAATTGTGGTAAGGCTAGAGCATTTATCGTGATTGTCTTATTATTTTAACGTGAAGATAAATCTGTTCTAACTAGACCGTTCGTGGTTCCTGCTTTGACTGATGCTAAACCCGTAACCGGAATTCTTGCATTTGCTCTCTTTAAACCAAGCCTGTTAACACATTCTTCTGAGATGAGAGAGGCTTGAAAATCTGAATCGAGCAGGACAAATTTGTCCTTGACGTAAACGAGAGCTGTTGGTAAAATGCATTGTTTTGCAGTTATCAAAGAAGTCTGGGCGGATGTTACAGTATACTGAATGAATGCTGAGTTTCACTTGTAGATATAATATGTTTATTATAGCTGCACTGTACATTAGTATTTGGTTGTTGATTGGAGCTCAGTATTGATTGATACTGTAAAGAGTTGATAGTTGTTTGATGTTATCACAAGAGGAATCCGGAACCGATTGACCTTGGTTGATTGATAATTGCTTTTGTGATATGTTTTGTAAAATATTCAAATCTCAATTTAATAAATTCTTGGAACCAAGTTGATCGGTATTCGCTGATAGATAATACTCATTGTGTTGTTCTGGTACGATGTGAGATATGATCTCGGTTCTGGTAATTTTCGATTTTGAAAATTAGTTTTGCTTTGATTATGCAATAGAGTATGATGCTTCATTAAGCACCAGCGACATGGATATTTAGACATACAACTGACCTTTGGGTGCCCTGTGTAACTAATTGGGTACGAGCTAGTACGGATAACTGTCTAAAATCGGGACATCGATATAAAACGTGGTTTTGTAAACATTTAACACATTTATCGAGGGTAAAATTGTGAAAGTGGATGGTTTTTTTTTTTATTTACAATTAAGTTTTGTTGACAATTGAGCCCCTTCCAGCTCAGCCGCTCGATTATTCAGAAACTCAAGAAATGATTTTAGTGTTGGCATCTCAGAACTTACGGCCGCTCTAGATTGCTCTGGAATCTGCTTTCAGGATCTAATTTATTCAGCAATAAATATAAGACCTACACGTCTCTGGTTTCAGCTTTCTCGCTTATTGCACGTAGACTTCGGATTGCTTCATCGGCTGACTCGTAAATTTTTCGTACATCTATCGCTGAAAATCTCCATGTTTTAGATTGATGTAGTACTCGACACTAGAAAAGAGCTTTTCTCTTATTTACTCAATCAAATAGTAAGGCGCAGACCGCGGAGATGTCTTTAGGGGACCCATCTTAACAGGAATTAATGCTGACCGTTCAAAGACTGAAACAACGTTCCACTGGGGTTGATTGCATTAACCCCGGGCTCTTGATATTTGAAAGGAATATATTTGAAAGGCCAGTCACTGCACATAATTGTGCACACAAACAGTGCACACAATTCAAGGGATAGCTGGAGGAAGTACATCCATAACAAAACTCAAGAAACTCAAACACTCTGCACTCTCGCCAATAAAAGCAACTCGTTGCATCTTCCCATTCTGGGAGTAAGCGACTGTTGAAGGCTCTAAGCAAAAGATATTGACCACATAAGAAAGCTTCTTCTTCTTTTTCGTCTTCTTCTTCTTCTTCTTAAAAATAAAAAAAAAAAAGTGGTTCAACCAAATGGCGAAAGTGGTTCAACCAAATCCATGTTAATGTGTGAAAATCTTCCTGCAGGAAGGTGAAATGGACAGTTGTTAGTGGTTTGTGATCTGTGAATACTATAAACTCTCGTCCTTCCACAAAATATATAAAATGCTTAATTGCGGAGTATATAGCAAGTAGTTCGCGGTCAAACGCGGAATATTTCTGCTCAGCTGAAGAAAGTTTTTTAGAAAAATATCCTAAGGGTTCTCGACGGCCATTATAGAGTTGTTCCAAAACACCATCTATTACTACTGGTGACGCATCCGTAGTAATGCTGTATTTGGCATTTTTCATTGGATGTGCCAGAAGGGTGGCATGGGCAAGAGCAGTTTTTGTACTGTCGAAAGCAATTTTGCATTCATCTGTCCAAACGAACCGATGATAATAATTTATCATTCCAATAAACTTTTGTAGTTCACGTACTGTGGTTGGTTCAGCGAAGTCCTAATTCCAAGGAGAATAAATGGTAGCTCAGTGCTCCAGTTCAGGGTGTATTCTCTAGCGTACAATGAGGCTTTTAAGGTACAGTGGAATCGTTCCACCATTCCATTTGCCTGTGGGTGATACGTCGTAGTCCGTATTCTGTGTGAACCTAACAATTTGTTAAACTCCTGAAAAAGATTACTTTCATATTGACTGCCTTGGTTAGTATTTATCTCGAGTGGAACACCGAATCTCGAGATGTACTGGTTTACAAATTCGAGCACTACCGTGGAAGTTCGAATATCAACCAATGGAATGGCTTCCGGCTATCGTGTAAACCGGTCTATTATGGTTAATATATATGAGTACCCATTTTATTAAGGTAATGGTCCAACTAAATCGATATGGATGTGCTCAAATCTGCCCACAGGAATATCGAAGTGTTGAAATTCAGAACGTGTATGGCGATGCACTTTAGATTTCTGGCAAGCGAGGCATGTTTTGGACCAATATCCTGTGTCCACATTCATACTGTGCCAGAAATATTTGGATGATATCATCTTACGCGTTGCTCGTACTCCTGGGTGTGCTAACCCGTGAAGTTTCTGGAATACTTGTGTTCGTAATTCAGGTGATATGTACGGACGATTTGTACCCGTTGATTTCTCACACCATTCATTTAAATGGAACGACGGGTCTAGTATAAGTTCAAATTTGAATTTTGAACCAGACTGAGTGTTATTAATTAACGTTTTAAGCTCATCGTCAAACTCTTGGAGAGACACCAGCTTTTCTATGTCCAGCCCTGTGTGATATATAGGAGATACTTCGATTTCACTGGTTCTTGATAAGGTATCCGCTACCACGTTACTTACACCTTTTATGTACCGGATGTCTGATGTGAATTGGGGATATATAGTCCAATTGACGAGTTTGGCGGGGACTACGTTCCGACTTGGATAACATAGCATTAGTGAGTGGTTTATGATCCGTAAATATAGAAAACACTCTACCTTTGACGAAGTACCTAAAATGCTTAATAGCGCTGTAAATTGCAAGCAATTCTCGGTCGAAGGCGGAATATTTACTTTCAGGTGGGGAAAGTTTTTTGAAGAAGAAACCCAATGGTTCCCAACATCATTTATTATATTGCTCCAATACAGCCCCAAGCGCAGTGTTGGAAGCATCCGTGGTTAACAAGAACTCCCCGCGTTCTAGAGGATGAGCAATAAGGGCAACCTGGACCAGGGCAACTTTTGTTTTATCAATAGCTGCTTGATAATAGTAATTAACCATTCCGATAAAGCGCTGCACATGCCATATAGATGTTGGTTGGGGGAAGTCATTTATAGCCACGATTCTCTATGAAGATGGTCGGATCCCATATTCAGAAATCTCGTGACTAAGAAAATTTAACGAAGTTGCACCGAACACACACTTCGACGGTTGTAGTATGATGCCGAAATCTGTGAGGCGTTGGAATAAAATGCGATGGTGCTTCAAGTGTTCGGACTCTGACGAGCCACCAAATTATCATCAATATATGTATATATGAAACTCAACCCTTCTGTGACTTTGTCCATCTGTGCAGCGTTTCGCAGACCATATGGCATTCTCACAAATTCAAAAATCCCAAAAGGTGTTGTGATAGCAGTCTTATATATATCTTCTGCTGCTACTGGTATTTGGTGGTAGGTGGTAGGAACCAGGTCTATCTTTGAAAAGATAGTACAACTCTGTAAGTTTAGGGAGAAATTGTGGATGTGAGGAAGAGGATATCTATCTGGTACTGTCACATCGTTAAATCTGCGGTAATCCCCACCAGGTCGCCAATTGTTACAATCCCGTTTCGGAACCAAATGTAATGGTGAAGATACAGATGATGTTGATTGTCTACACAGGCCTAATGAACTCATGTATTCGAACTCACTCTTCGCTATCCTGTGTTTTTCCGTATCTAAGCGTCATGAACGTGAAAATGGTAGTCGTCCTTCTGTAATAATTCGGTGTACGACGTTGTGTTTGATAGGCCAATCGTAATTAGATTCTTGATTTAAGTTCGGAAAGCATCGAAGGAGTTCTCCGAATAGTCCATTTACCATGGATAGTCGTGGTTTCGGTAATAGATCATCAATATCCAGGGTATTTACAGTGAACGACGTATTCGAATCAAGAAGCTGTTTGTTTCCTAAGTCAACCACGATGCCAAACTTCGTCAGGAAATCCGCACCTATAATAAGCCTGGTAACTGAAGCGAGTATAAAAGGATGCTTGAAATCGCGGCGCAAGTCTAAGTCGATACTAAGTAATCTGGTACCGTACGTAATTATGGGAGAACCATTAGCAGCGAAAAATGAACTAGATGAATCAGATGAACGACTGAGACGTCAGCCCCATTTATAAATCAGAAAGCTTAAACTTGTTTTGGAACACATAATAAAAAGGCGACGTGTTTGATGTGTCCCATCGTTTGTCGCTAATACTTTGGGACTGATTAGTTTTCTGACTTTTTCTGTGGATTCTTATGAGACTGACCAACGAACTTACATGAACCACCCGCACATTTCCTGGCTGCAGCGCCAAATCGGAAGTGATAGTAGCAAAGGCTTTTTCTACCAATAGAAGAATGAGAACGTGATTTTGAACGTGAATATATTGCGCGATCGATTACGAGAAAAATTCCGTAGACTCGATCGATCATGTTTGGAAACATGTTGACGCAGTTCGTTAATTGCGATTGCCAAACTGTCAAGTGTAACAGGTCCTGTCGTGTTCGTTTCGGCTGATTTAGAGGTACTACAGATCGCTGATGACGTTGAAGGACTATGAAACTTCCATATTTTGTCGGTCAAACTAATACCGTTTTTAGCTAAGCGTTGGAAAAGTAAATTAAGATGTGCAATATGCTGTTTCTCGTCAAAACTTGCTACCAGTATGTCATCAATATACACAAATATAAAATCTAAACCTTTAGTCACCTCATTCATAAAGCGTTGAAACGACTGTGCAATGCTTCTCAGTTTTGAATATATCTTCGGAATCCATAGGTATTTGGTGAAAAGCTCTGCCGAGGTCATTTTTCGAAAGTATTGTGCAATTACGTAAAGTAAACGAAAAATTATGGATGTGCGGCACTGGATACCTATCAGGAACCGTTATTGTGTTCAATCGCCTGTAGTCACCACAGGACCTTCAGTCGTTGCTGTCTCGCTTGGCATCCGATGTAGCGGAGAAGACACATTGGAGCTAGATGGTCTACAAAGTCCCATATGCACCATATATTCGAATTCTAATTTAGCAATTTTATGTTTGTTTGTATCCAGTCTTCTTGGACGAGTAAAAAGTAAACGACCAGTAGTAATTATACGATGCACTACATCATGTTTAATTAGAGTGTCGTAATTAGGTTCTTGTAAGAGACACGAATAACGTTTTAGTAATTTTCCGAATGTACCATCAATATTAAACAGTCGAGGAGATATTGAACTGTGTTCCAAAGCTTCGAATGCATTTACTGAGAGACAAGTCACGCCGTCTCTGATACATTGATTTCATAGCTACTTCTAATACGTAATTATTGTTAGAGATTAATTATCAATTATGTGAAATTAACGTGTCACTACGTGGGTTAAATGTGATGTAATATATTTGAAGAGTATACTACACAGAGCCCTCCGATAGAATCTACATCTTTAAGTACATAATAATATAACCAATTCAAAAGTGTATGTCTCATTTAAAATAAGATAAAAAACTTCATAAATTAATAGTAACAGTCGTAATAACAATGATAATAATAATAAATTCATGTCGATTCAATTAATGGTGCATAGTGTATAGCCGCCGCAGCTATATATGTACAGTTTTGTTCGTACATATTTCGTATCTCTAAATAGATAAATATACGTACATATTTATGTATATATATGTATATGGCTGCTGTAGCAATTTCATCTCGTCTTAAGATTTAATTTTATTTCAATTACAACAACACTATCAATTTTTTTAATCTTAACTACCAAACCATTTTTCTATATTTAAGATCGTTAAGTTTATTTATGTTTTACTTTATTTATTATTATTTTTTTTTATTATTAAAATGTAATAAAATGAAAGTAAATTAATAAAAGTGAACAACAACAATAACAAGAAATTGGTTTGGTTTTAATAAGGAGATGTGTAAACCAAGTCGTGCGCGCACGCGCATTCAAATTTAAAGCAACGAATTTTACTTGAGTCAAACTATTTCGTATTAGAACGTAATTTTTAAAGTTAATAAGTGTGCAGCAAGTAGAACTCTCTCAATAAAAGCGGAACAATTAAGGGTATGTCACAAAATGTCTACTTCATGCTTAAAGAGAGGAGGAAGTTACGCAATTATTTCGACAATACGACAAAAAGTATATAAAGCTATCTTGCAGGAATCTCAAGTGATCATAGAAGGCATTGTATACCGAGTAAAACGCTCATGATGCTTCAGAATTGGTTCGGAAAGCCCATAGTTCTATGACACCTGGTCAGAGGGAGTAGAGGGGAACCCTATTACATCAAATTCGACAGATATTTTACGTCGTGGTATTATAGTAACTAGATACGCTCGACAAGATAGCTAATCCCATGGAAAGCCAAGTCTGTGTAAACAATGTCGAGCTGCTGCCTGAAGGTAAAACTGTCAAATTGTTACATTTATTGCAACATCGGGATAATATACCACAAAATACACCCTATACAGCGGAAATGTATCATGTTGCATTGTTTATCGTGCACCACCAACTCATTATTATACTATGGCCAAATTTTAATTTTAATCCAAGGAACGTGGCTTTTGTTCCTCTCCTTGGTAGGAAATTTAACATTAACATCGGATCGTGCAACTCAACATCGTGTGGTAAAAAGTATATTATTCCTAAAACTAAAATAGAAATCATTAGAAAATATTAGTTGGTTCATGGTAAATGCTGTTGCATCTAGAAAAGAAGGAATTTCGGTATACATGATGTTGTTGACAAATAACGGGTCAAAGTATTTTCCTAATCTATGAGTGCACTCGTCCGATAAGTTTTGCGGTTCATCTTCCAGTGGTTTTACGCTCCCAGGATGCTTGACAGCTTTCCATGGTACCTGATCTTTCCTCCGGACTAGCTGTTTTTCTCCCAACAGCAGCTTTTCTTTCGTAAATGATTTTCTGTAGGAATACACCTGGCTAACACCATGATGTCTGCCTCGGATACCGTGCAATAGGGTTTTAAGAATCTGCTCGAAAATACTTATTTTGGAATTTTTACTGTCCGCATCACCTGATTTAGTTTAAATTATGCCTGCTGGTTGTCGCGAGCAGCAATAAGCACCGCAACATCGTCCGCATATCCAACGTCCGCGAATCCAACCAAACTTGCCTCGTCTAGCATATCGCTTCTCAGTAAGCCGTCGTAGAAAGCATTCCAGAGGTTGGGTTCTAGGATTGATCCCTGGGCCACACCAGCTGTAACCACCATGATACGCTGACCTTCCTTCAAGTATTTGTTTAAAATTTGCAATAAATATGTTGGTTTGAGGAACTTGACCTCCAGTGCCTTAAGCATCCCGCACCAACTTGCAGAATTAAACGTATTTTTTACATCAAGTGGCACCAATAGAAAAATTCGTCTCGAGGAGTGGGTGAAGTCTTCTGCTTTTCTGACGGCTTCCTTTATTTGATCGCATCTATTGTAAATAATCCTCCTCTATAACCATACCGGTTGGGTGAAAGGTCACCGGTGGCTTAAATCGCGGCTTTTTAGTCTATTTCTAATAAGCTTATCTCGTACCTTGTCCGCTGCGCCAAGCATGCATAGAGGGCGATATGATGAAAGGTGTTCGAGATCATCTTAAGGTTTGTTAACCAAAACCAGCCTTACTTTTTTCCAGCGCATGCTCAACACACTCTCCAGCAAACAAGAATTAAACACTCTCAGCAGTAAATTTGGGTCTTCTTGAAATACTAACCTTAACACTTCGCTAGGGATCCCATCTGGGCCAAGACCCTTCTTCTCTTTCATCGACTGGATAGCTCCATCCAGCTCTTCTATGGTGGAAATTGGGACATCAGTTTCTTGCTCGAAAAAGAATTCCGCCTTCTCTGGGTGATTGGGGAAAAGAATTCTCACAATTTTTTCTATGATGGTTACGTCCCTCACGCAAATCGGCTTCCGGGCCCTAAGCTTCTGCGTGAGGACCTTATACTCTTGTCCCCATGGGTCTCTGTCAATGTATTCCACCAATTTCTTCCAGCAAAAGACTTTGCTTGATAGACCGACGAAACTGTCTCCTTGCTATTTGGTGGTCGGCTGCGATACTTGATTAGCCTCGGCCCGGTTTACCGTTCTTTGTGTCTTCCGCTGTAGCATCAGACATTTTTTCCGTAAATCGGTGATTTCTGGGGTACACTAGCACGCGGATGGCTTGTCATGTCGAGGTTTCTTCCTTGGCATGGATACAGACCGAGACGATAAGTTCCATTGTAGAAGAAACGAGTATCTGCACCATTACTCTTCCATTCTCCACCTCCGCGTGTAACACTCCTTTCGCCAGTTCTTCCGTGAACCGGATTATAGTTTTCCTTCTCAGGTTGCATCTGGCCGGTTTATCCTGCGAGTCATGCCGTGGTCTATTGCCCACTTCGAAAATGATGTACTAGTGGTCGCTCCCACAATAGTCTTCCATACCTCTCCATCTTTGAACTATGGTACCAAATCATCGGACGTGAGAGTAATATCAGGAATTGTCTCCGTATATTCAACGTTTAAAATCAGAAGACCTGTTCTTGCTGCCATCTCTAGGCTGAGCCCAGCTACAGACATATAAGCGATCGATAGTTAGTATTTTTATTGTGAAGGAGGAAAAGGAAAGGTATTCTCAAATTCGGTCCGGTTCAGCCTATAGTGAAATTGAATGCTTCCCGGTTACTGCAGAAAATTATAAAGTAGCCTGGAAAGCTATTTGTGATAAATATAACAACGAAATAGTAATTCAAAAATTCCATATGAAAATTCCATATGAAAGGTCCGACAGAAAATTCACACAAACCGCTTCAAATATTCATCGACTAGATAGTAAAGCACTACAATGCGTTAAAGTCACTCAAGGTCAAAATCTCCGAATGGGATCTTATACTAATCCATCATTTAATTCAGAAATTACTGATACTGCATCGCGTATTGCTGTTGTTAAGGGTTCAAGTTCAACAGATGCCATGTCGTTTGCCGAATTTGTAAATATACTTAAGGTTCGTGTCCAGTTACTTCATTCACTAAAGTTCAGCAATTTGCAATTAACATTAAAACCATACAGAGCGCCCAGGCAACTATCATCGACAAACTTCAAACCTTCTTCGTTAATATACAGAATAACCAATAAGTTTACTTAATAACCATACATTGCTCCATTTTTAAGACTATCAACCACCGTCTTGGTATATAAAAAATTTGACCTTGTAAACACCACAGTTTACAAGGTCAAATTTTTTATATACCAAGATAAAGACGAAGACCTCCTCGATCGTTCAATTCAGCAATGCGGATCCACCCACATCATCATGACCAGCATTTGGTGGCAAGATCAACCTTTGGACATATTAGAAATATTCAAGTTACGTATGGCACAGCAAATGCACCCTTTTTAGCGACCGGACATTGAGCCAGTTAACAATAGGTGAATGGTAGCCGCTAGAGGAGCACCCACCTTCAACGAGGCCATGCTGTCTGAAATATGCCAGCTTTTTGATCCACTGGGGCTATGTGCGCCTATCATTGTGACAGCAAAGCTCTTTATGAAAGAATTGTGATCAATTCCAACTAAAATTGTGAACCAATGGATTAACTTTAAAACTGAGCTCACCCAGCTACAATAAATAATAGTGCCAAGAGCTATACTCGCACAATATATCAAACGCGTAGAATTGCATGGTTTCGGAGATGCCTCAGAACGTGCGTTTGGGTGTGTCCTTTACATTCAGATGACCGTTAAATCACGAGTTGCTCCAATAAAAATGCAAACGATTCCTCTTTTGCACTTTTACAGGCAGAGATGACGCACAAGCTATTAAAAATTTTGGACATATCATTCGATGCGATCCACTTATGGTCTGATTCTAAAATCACGTTATATCGAATTCAATCGCAACCACACCAATATGCTACATTTATGGCAAACCGATTGACTAAAATTCAAGAATACACGTCGGCTACAAACTGGTATTATGTAAATTCTTCATGGAACCCTGCCGATTGCGTCTCAAGAAGGTATTATGCCTTCGGAGTTTGGTGGAGCAACATATTGGTGGAACGGTCCTGACTATTTACGTCAGCCAAAATAAGGATGGCAAAAGTCTTCAAATCATCAACTTAGTCCAGAACTGATAGACCTAGAAACACGTAAATATTCGACATCTGTGCTCAACCATACCAATAGCTGTGACCAAAAAATGTTCAATAGATTTCAATCATTCACTACAATGCTACGTGTTGTAGCCTACATGCTTCGATTCTATACTACAACGCAAAAGATAAAAATCAGCGTGAAATACAATCTTCCATAAGTCTTCGACCCAGTGAGATTTATAGAGCATCAAATCGATTGGTAAGCTTAGTCCAAATAAACAGTTTCGGAGGATATATCAAACTTCTTAAGTACAATCAACCCATTTCACACAAAAGCTGATTACGGTCTCTATCTCGCTTTTTAGATGCAGATGAAATACTAAGAGTCGGATGATTGTGCGACAAGAACATATTCGGTTGCTAAACGCTGGACCACAGGCACTTTTATGCAATCTTCTAAAATCCATTATTTGTATAGTATCAAGTCAATTGTCTATTGACAAATGATTACACAAGCCATGAAGTGAGTCGATATTTGTGACGTTTACAAAATTGTATTTTAACAATTACGTTTTGGAACTACCAAGTCTAGTATACTATAACTTTGATCGCTAAGATTTTTTAAGAATAAAAGATGCCGTTTGTTCTTTAGATTTTTGAACCTGTGTAAGCACTTCAAATAAACAAAATGGATGACTTTAATTAAGTTGGTTAATTGTAATAATATTATCACGAATACAAAAATTTATTGAAATTGGAACATCTATCGGTTCATTTATCTATGACATAGAAGCAACCTGTCTTAAATCTTATTGGTTTAAAATGAAAGATAAAAAGGACCTCCGTCATCATGATGGTACAAATATTTTACTATCCAAATCAATGTTCACGACCACATCAGCTTTGGAACATAAAATCTATGTCTTTTGTACATTTCAGATCATCACAGACTATATAATATCTTAATAAATTAATTGCCTGTTTCATGTTTATATGAGACTAGTGATAAATCAGTATCAATTATCTTAATAAATTTGATGGGGTGAACATATTGGTTTGTTGATTTATTTAATTGACTGTGACGACGACTAATTGTTACAGATTGATCGATCAAATCACCCACCTAAACTCGTTTAACATGACCTAGCTAAACATATATATAGTATAGTAATTGTAACTCGTACATGATTGTG
Source organism: Tipula confusa (assembly GCA_963556175.1). Classification (NCBI taxonomy): domain Eukaryota; kingdom Metazoa; phylum Arthropoda; class Insecta; order Diptera; family Tipulidae; genus Tipula; species Tipula confusa. The sequence continues at coordinate 109,890,581 of OY744477.1, read as the reverse complement.
TTTCTTTTTTGGTAAAAGTGCAGACTCATTAAAAAAATAAAAAAATTTATGTAATTTCTTGATCTCGAGATTCGTAAATCGTTTATTTTTTATTATGTTGTGTCATACAACAACAATAACAACAATGAAACCGTTTTATATCTTAAAATAATCTTTACGTCTTATAAGATGCGACAATACGACGTGGTACAAAGCGAAATATTAATGTTTAAATTTAACACCCAATTATAGTCATCATTTATCAATTTGAGATGCAATAAAATGAGAAGAAAAAATAAAAAGTTAATTCCGTCAGTGCAAAAATAAAAACGAGATTTAGAAATGTCTTAAGAACATACAACGAAGAAGTTGTTGTTTGTAGTTTTATTTTGTGCATAAGACAATATATAATTGTCATATGTACGTAATTAATGCGACAGAGAGCAAGTTCTGAAGCACATTTGTTTTATTTGGATGTGGGGCAATGTCAGAAATTGCACCAACACTGAGCACCAACTGAATAAAAACTCAGGAGAAGGCATTTATTAAGTGCTGAATAGTTTCGTGATAAATTTGGCGAGAGACCAGCATAATCAATTTGAATGTATACCTTATTTGTTTGATTTTTTTTTTGTGCAATAAAAAAGACATAATGACCAATTTTAATGGAACTGATAAAAATGACAAAGAGGGGTCGCGGAAGTTAAGGTACTCCTGAATAAAACGCAGACCTATAGTCCGATTTTACAAGATGTGAAGATAAACCATGTTCAAATTATAGAAGCCTACTGAGTATCGTAACCAGCAGTCTTTGTTAAAAATTCTTACAAGGCTGTGTCTTGGTTAAATGCGCTATCCAACGTTTATTTTACGGCGACCTAATCGAATATCTACGTCATCCCCAATAATATTTATAATATACCATTTATACTCAATGAGTCTATCAGCTTTACAAATATTTCAAGGCGATCTTCAGGAATAGCAAAGTTTCTTTGACCTTTCCAATAGCTTGTTGAACGTTTGCTCCTTGGTTAAAGATATAAAGGAAGTAAAGTAAGATAAAATCCATTGAATGCGTAAATGAAATTATTTATCCACAACCCACACCTTTAAAACTCTAAAGTGCCCATTGGACCATGTGAAGAACATATTATATTTATATGCCCAACATGTACGTTTTACAATCGCACGGAAGAACAAAGTGATCCCTGCTAGGAGAACCGCTATAGGCGAGTTTGTAGACGAAAAAAGTGTGAGTGGTGGAAGGCTAAAGTCTTAAGGGTACAACAACTCAGCAATGAGCGCAGTTTACGTAACTTCTTTAAAGGAATAACGGGATTGCACCATACTTTCAACACTAGGTCTATCGCCATTCGTGACCAGTATTAATTCCAAGCTCTTGATATTCGGGGGGTCACTTTGTGAATCTACCTTTTTGACCTGATTAGATTAGTATGGCAAAGCGAAGCTATGCCTGATGAATGGAAAATGACCGCGTTGTGCTCTATCCTTAAAAAAGAGATCGTTCAAAAATGCGAAAACTATCGTGGCATAGCTCTCCTTTGCACATCATACAAATTTCTCTGATGGCAGAAGTTGTAGGTGACTATTCACTATACCAAAGAAGAGTTTGTCTGAATCGGTCAGTCACTGATCAAGTTTTTCCGGTGAAAATGATTTTTTCCAAATAAAATGAGGAATCTCTTGACGTACATCAGGTGTTCTTAGATTTCCAACAAGCCTATGACACAATCCATCAGGATAGCTTATGATTTGGTTTGTGATGTCTATAGGAATACCGAACAAATATGTGCGTTTGTAAAAAGACAGTAATGTAGTCACAATGTTATGTCAAAGTTGAGAACAAGCATCTTGTACCGTCAGTTCAACCATAGATTCTATCATATGCAGATTATATCTATATAATTGGATTGAATGGCAACGGTGTCAGAGAACTACTGGATCCATATGTATGATTCTCAGCTTCCGTTGGTCTCAAAATCAATGAGTTCAAAACAAAATATATGATCAGTGATCACTGGGCTTAGAGACCAAGACACAATGGCTTTTAGGAGTGGGGACCATAAATTTGAAGGAGTAACAAGTTTCTGATACTGTGGGTCCCTTTTAACTGATGATAATTGTGTGGTATGAAATATTAAAGCTCGTCTTGTCGCTGGTTTCCATGCTTTGTATGCCTTACGCCTGATCCTAAAGTCAAAATACCTTGAAAATGCCAACGGAAGTTGTACTAGGTGTTGATCAGACCCGTTGTCATGTATAGGTGTGAGAGTTAGACTCTGACGGATGAGTATGAAAGATGGTTAATCACATTTGAGAAAAAAGTCATGCGCATGATAAATGGGATACTTGTCTTATCTAAAACATTTTGAAGAACAAGCGCTGGTTCGAATCCAACAGAGCCAGAATGTTGAATTGGCATGGGTCAGTAAAAGCCTGTAAAAGACGTTTTATTATAATTATTATCAATCGACTCAGGGTCACAAGCCATGTTCATTACGAACGAAACTGCACAGTAGTGTAGTTTACCAAGAACAGGGTTGTAGAAGAAATCTCAGAAATTACTGCATCAAAAGGCAAATCACCCTATTAAATTACATATGGCGGAATAATCTGTGACAGATTTGTCAACTGGATACTTACATCCCAATTTTGTTATACTCTTCCAATTTATTAAATTTTTATTTTTTTTATTTTTTCATTTTAATTTTAACCAGCCCTGTTGGCCACCAAGTATGCTTTACAAATGGTGAGGCAGATCACCCAATCAATCGATGTTTTCACGTGCATTCTTTCGATTGTTCTTAAATTTTGTGTATCCCCTTTGAGTTCCTTATAAAAATAGGTTCTCAAAGGGGCACTGCATAGCTCTCTGTACTTCAATCCTTTTATTAAACTTTTCTCATTATATTCCCTCGTCCACTTTAGCCACAGATTCACTTGAAACATCCGAAGTACATCTCTTGCATCCTTTCTTTCATACCACTGAACCACCTCATTCAATGTACCCTTTTTCGCTAACATATCGGCTCTTTCATTCCCTTAGGTCTACTACTACTACTTTTCTATTTCCATTCACAGCCAGTTTCATACCTTCAAATATTCCAATAAGTTCGGTGTTCATTATACAGGTGCTTTCATCTACTCTCAAATACTTTTCTACATTCGTACTAGGCATAAAAATACAAACACCTACTCCATTGTCACTGATACTAGCATCTGTATAAACGATGTCATGGTGTAAATACCACCGACTCATTTTCCCAATCATAATTTTACCAATAACTTTATTCATTCCCGTTATTGAATTCCACCATATGCTAGCATACCATAAAGTTGTAAGGTACGGGTTGCGGACCAGCCCTACTTTGAAGCCCTACATCCTTTTAATTCTAAAACTCATTTTTCCGTGTGATCATTCGCACTGTCTCTCTCACTGTGATCCACGCTCTTTTATACTCAAGAGGTGGATCACCCATTTCAGACTACCGAGTATGTATCGAGGTTGAATTAATCGCCTCAAAGCTACTCTGACACACGCTCCACTTTCATCAATTGGATAAAAGCTTCTTTTGAACCATTCCCATACACACTAATACCGTATCCAATTTTGGAAGAAATAAGGAATTTTCTTAACCTATCAGACACACTTGGATGAGCAGTTATCTGCTAATTTTTATGTGCTTTCCAAAATTCATGCGCCTCCAAAGCCACTCCAAAGCAGTTTTTCGTAACAGAATATGAAAGTCATTAACGAGTTTGAAAAAAGGAATCGCCCTAATTGTTCCACCCAAAACAAAAATCGTTCAATTTGCGAGCCTAGAAGAGATTCATCGAACAGTATATTCCACTTATGAATTGGAAACAGTGATAATCGATCATGATGTTCTCGTGATTGCTGATTTTGATTTGACGAAATATGTGAACCAATAGTTACGCTAGGAACATGAAATTTTAATTCAAGCATAAAACTGCAACCTAAGGTTATGCGCTGAGCCAAATTTACAATAAAAGCTAATTCTTCTTCAGAAACGGGATTTGCACTGGGGATAAAAAAGCAGAAGTGGATGTGCCTGATGGCTTTACTACTTGAGTTATCTCATCAGTTTCTGCATCAGTATTTTCTGAACTAGCCTGATGATTATGAGTTAAAGAAGAGGTACCAATGGCTTTGAGAGATACCAATGCGTTGCACCAAATACTTGTACAACCATAAACTGTTTTAACGAAATTTAATTAACTTAAACCATTCATTATAATAATAATTTTCCCGTTTACGTTTGGGCGCCATTGTGACAGATTTACCAACTGGATACTTATATCCCGTTTTTGTTATACTTTTCCAATTTATTTAATTTCACTGGCACCAAGAAGTCTCAGCCCGCAGCAGCGTCTTTATTAAAATTAGCCTGGATTTAAATCGAACAATTTTGCAATAATTGAATTATAATTAATTGAGTTAAAATGTAGCACACACAGATACACATTCAGCCAGTTATAAACGTGCTAAACTTGTTATAGCAAATTAATTCAAAATTTTTTTTGTGTAATCTGTCATACAAATTTTTTTAAATAATTAATTATGATTTAGACTGTCATTACGGTGTACACTAGAATCGTCACGATTAATTTCCATTTTGTTGTGATTAATTATAGAATTTGTCTGTCGTTCTTGCCTCTTCGTCTCGTCCAAAATGTTTTAATTAAATTAAAAATTGGAGAAAAAAAATCTATATGTTCACATAGACAGACGACAATTATTATAGCTCGTACTATTGAAATAGAATTTAAATTTATTTTCGTACTGTGGGACTTAACAGTGGGAAGATGCGACGAAGAAGATTATAATGTGAAAATTGCAAAAAATTGCATTTTTATGTTGCACCCATTATTCATAAAATACTTTTGATGGAATCACCAGTGTGGCACATTAAAAATGGCATTTTATAGAAACGTTTCAGCGACAGGTGCTCGGGTAGATGCAATTAATGATGCTTTGTATTATATATGTGCTGCTGGCTGTTCATTTGATTATTCTGGTTTTATCTGAAAAATATAAAAGTTAGTGTGAAATATCAGTAATGCAGTCACAAAGCTGTGTCAAAGTTAAGAATACGCGATCAAACATTTCCGCAATTAACTTTGGTGTTCGGCAAAAAGATGCTCTATCCTCGATACTCTTTAAATGTGTGTTAGAATTATCTTTTGTAAATGTAAAACACCTCTAGACAACATTCTGAAACTCAACGAGCTCAATTCAGCCAAAGATAAAAATACGCTGGCTTGGTGATCTGCGAGCTTATGATCTGCGAGCTGATCAAATTGAATGGTGCAGTGATCTTTGAAAGAAAATCCGCCATTTGCCAGGTGCAGAAACTAATGGATTCGGTCACGAAATCAATGAACCCAGAATGTTTATACAGTACAGACTACCTTTGTTCCAAGTTCAGTAGGACACGAAATGGCGAAATACAAGTGATAAGATGGGAGAGTTAAAAAATACCGAGCGGAGGCTTTTTTCATGATAAGATAGGAGCCTGATAATGATGATGGAGTTACATATTATTGCTTGTAAGTTTGAATTGCTCCACACTGTATTATATTACAGCTGTAAGACGAAAGGTGATGAATTGAAAAAATCGAGCCTACACATTTGTGTTGGCCGGTTTCAAAATCAATATTCTTATGAAATGTCACAATTTAATTCGCGATATATATTACTTTACTAAAATTAAATGTATAGAAATGCATAACATACACAAATGTGTAATATCCACAAATGAGGAAATAAATTAAATTCATTTCAAGAAACCTAGCCACCACAAACATAATGATTGAATCCTTAACATTTTAATACGATAATATTACATATTAGCATAATCGAGCCTGCCCATTGGTGTTAGTAAGTAGGTTTATACTTAATACTCTTAGCAATAATTTGAATCAGTGTAAATTCTAATAGTATTTGTTATGTATATATAAATAGTACTACTACAGATCAAAATATACAAAAGTGTCCTATACATAAAAATGTAAATAATTATATAGCATTTCAACTTGGTCAGCTTAGTTGATACCGCTTGGGCTCAATATTTTATAGTGGTGCTAAACACAATTTTCCGCTAATCGACAAAATGTCTTACTGCATGATTTTTAGGAAGACATCGAACCTAACCTCCCTCTTCAAATATAGCTTAATATGTTAATGGAGCAAGGAAATTCGGTTAGCTGAATATACTTTTGGTCTCAGATATCTTAATTTTAAATTAAGTACCACGATCTTATACAAAATACTGGCTAAGAAATAAATAAATAAATTTAAAGTAAAAAATGTTTGCAATACACAGAAATAGCACGCCAAAGTTCAACATACACAAATGTGTAACCTACACAATTGTGTTACATACATAATTTGTAACCTACACAAATGTGTGACAGTCATTAAATGTAAATCAATCAAATGTCTTGGAACTATGGTGTCTTTTCGTTTAAAACTACTTTGAGGAAACGGGAACAAACACATACATTGAGCAAGCCTAGCGTTTTTATCAAAGCGGCACAATAACGCAATACAAATTGATTTATAACTTATCTGAAGCTCTTATAAAATATCATAAACAAAAGATAAACGTTAAATGTGTCTCCAGAACTCAACATATCCATTCTATGGGCAACAATACATATATAAATTATGTTGTGGTTTAGGAGCTATACATAAAAGTAAAAAAAATCATCCCATAAGATATTGAAGCATCAGTATAACAAAAACAACAACAATAGCCCCCAGAACATTAACAACAGACCAAATTGTCTCTTGTTATGAATATGTATATGGATACAAAGATATTATTTTAATAGATTTTATCGCTTAAGAAAAACAAAAAAAAAACTATCGGATACACACAGAGCGAGAGCTACCTGCAGCGGTAATATAAATACACCAAAAAAATACAAAAAAAAACAACAAAACATAAAAAAAAGAGTAATACAAGGTGTACTAAATCACAGACGGTCACCGCCCCGCTTATTTTTATTTTCTTATTATTACTGTATTTGTCGTATTTAATAAGTCAGTTTTCTTTGTCTCTTTTATTAATTCCTTTGGTTTATTTGCCTCTTCACCATATTATGTGTGTGTGAATACCATCGTTAATTTATAGACAAAAAGGAATACAAGAAACAAAAATGCCTTTTGTCGTTTGAAGAAGTCGAAAACAATTTTCTCAGGTACAATCTAAGATAAGAACCTGAAAATGGAAAAAAATAAAAAAAAAATTAAATTGTTACATGCATAAATCATGGGTGAGGGTGAGATAATTTTTATCTAAGTTGTTTTCTTCATCTTGCGTCTTTTAGTCGCATTTTACCTTTTTGTTTCTTCATCTCGTCGAATGACATTTTCTCTGTTTTGATTTGAAGATGAAACATTTTTCTTGAGAAATATTAATAAAAAAAAATATTCTTCCAAGTCTTGTGACATAAAAAAAAAGCTAATATTTATTATAAAAAAGTTGATGACAGATTTGGATAAGATATTTAAAAATGAATTATAATTGAAAGTGATTTATGGTAAATATTCTTATCGTGTGAATCGTGACGGTGTATATCTGTTTTTTATTTTGAACGGGTTATTTCATAATTAGAAGGACGTGAGGGGACAGTCAGGATTTTTTTATTATAGTGGCAATATAACTTATGGTTGATGAAAATTGTAAACTTGCTAATAACACTTAGAAGAAGATAAGTGTACTTGAATCGATGATACTACCGATGTGCATTTATACTTTGCATTTTTAATAGTTATGTAACTAAAACTTCTAGAAAAGGGCAAACAATTATACTATCAACAATACAACAATGGTATTCACACTTACCGAATCTATATTAATTGCATTTATCATAACTTTAAATGGTTTTTGGTAGGAACCCAATTTATAGGCTAATTTATTTTAAGGTTAAACAAAGGATTGTCAAAAGTGATAGACAAACCATCATGAGTTTTTGAGAATATTGGAAACTTTTTTATTTGTCAAAATATTTTCAAATTTTAATTTTGAAAACATTTGAAGATAAATATTTCGATAGGCTAACCATTATAGGTTTTTGAGAACTTTTGAAACTTTTTAATTTGCCTAAATACTTCCCAATTTTGAAAGACCATCATGAGTTTTTGACAATTTTGGATCCCTTTTAATTAGCCTGAATATTTCCCGGTTTTGAATGGCTAACCATTAGAAGTTTTTGTAAATTTTGTAAGCTTTTTAATTTGCCTAGACATTTTCCAATTTTGATAGGCTTACTACCATATTTTCAGATAATTTTGGACGTCTTTATTTTGCTTAAAAATTTCAAAATTTTAAAAGACAAACCAGCATAAGTTTTTGATAAGTTTGGAAATTTTTTAATTGCCTGAATATTTTCATATTTTGATAGACTAACTAGGGTTTGTCAATAACAGCTATTTTAAAAAAAACAGCTGTTTTCTGTTTTAGATTTAAAAAAAAACGGTTAACAGCTGTTTTTCGGGTTTTTTTGACCGACAAGTCCTAAGTTAGAATTTTTCTGAAATTTTCCAATTTTAAACACAATAAATTTTCAAAATTTAACAAAATTCTTGTATAATTTATTCCTTTTTATTTACTAATTCGTACAAGCTAGTTTTTTTTTGTAATAGAATTTTAAAAATACAAGTGCATTTAACGATGTGTCAGACAAGCATGAACGAATTTTTGTACAAAAGTTTTTACAAACTGAAAACACACGTTCGACGTCTGTTGAAGTTGGCTTGATACTGAAAAGTGCATCGAATAATTTTTGAAAATTTGCAGTTCTCTTTCCCGTGTTTTTGAATAAGATGTATTCTTGTTTCAGCCATTTGAAATTTCCTGTTGCTGCAGTTGACTGTATTAAATTTTCTTTTTGCAGCAATAAATTCAGCTCCTCATTCAGCGAAATATTAGCGGTTGTCGGTTGACTAGTTTGAACTTCAAATTTTTGTTTATTCTCTGAAACATCAACTTCGTCAACACCAAACAGACGTGATGCTAAATTTCCTGCGAAAGAGATTGCATTTTTAGATGGAATATTTGAAGGGACTTTTCAACATGTTAGAAGATTCATAACATCGGTATCCCATCTTTCATTTGCCGTTTTTTTATGTTTTCGTACAACTCCAAACTAATGCTGCTATTTAAATTGGATATCTTATTAAGCATAAATTCGACTACAGTTTCGGCAGTTAATAATGTAGAGTTTTTACGACTTAATGTCGCCGCGGCAAGCTTGATTGGTTCCATGACCTTTAGCAGCATCAACAAAGCATCAAAGTCTAGTCGGTTGATAATATTTAGTGAATTGAGTTCAGTGAAAGCTTCAAAGAGACAGCGTTTTGTCTTTATCAATGACGCAACCATAATCGGAATCAAATTTCAGCGGTGTTTCACATCCAAATGAAGTTCAATTTCATTGCCAACTTCAGTGATTACTTTAGATTGGAAAATTTGATTTCGGACTGTAGGATTTCTAATGAATTTTACTACATTGCGTGATCAAGAATTTCTTCTTGAATCACTTCAACATCAAAAGATTCATCAAAATTATCACTTCCATCTGAATCATTGGAATGCACTTCGTCTTCAACAACTGATTGCATAACACTATTATTTTTATACAATGAATCGCAGAGACCCAAATTAATAGCATGATTGAGGCAATACTGGTCAATCACCTTCATAATTTTCATAAACTTGTAATTAATTGCTGCACCATCTTGCGTAGAACTATCTTATGTCCTGTACATAATTTACACCAAATTCTTTCAAATGAGCTTTAACTTTTGACACCATTGTTTCTGCATTGCATGATCCAGAAATACGAACTAAACCTATCTTGTGGGTCTTCTTATCTTGCACAGGACGTATGTTAGCAGTTTTTCAGATGGAAGGGAAAATGCCAGAAGATATAGATCGGTGAAACATACATGATAGTGGCTTAGACAAGGAATTACAGCAATATTTGAGGACAATTGGGGGAGTACAATCCGGACCGGCTGACTTGTTGGTGTTAATGTGACAACTCTAGATCTAAATCTAATGCGGCACATCGATGAACTGGCTAGAGAGATAATCGGGGGTATTAAGTTAGAATCAGGTAAATTAAAGTTTGCTGCAAATTTTCGGGCGAAAAGATTGGATTTTTCTTGAGCTGTAGAAAAAATATAGTCCCCCATCTTTCAGAGGTGGTATTGATGATTTCCTACTGTTCAAGAAATTTTCCTCTACTTTGTGGGCAAAGGACCAAAAGGTCCGATTGCTATTGCCCTGCTTTAAGACCTGCCGCAACTCTTCTCGAACTTTTTTTTTTGGTTTTTTTTTAGCTTGGGACACTGTTTGCGTTGCCAGATTTCAAGCCGCCTTAAATATAGCTAAATTTTCATTTGACGGGTTCTTAACATATTTGCGGTGAGAGGCTTCTTTATTGGCGGTTGTTGTTCTACAGTCATGCTTATGCCAAGGATTGCCTGATTTTTTTTATTTGGCTTAGAGAGAACTTAGGAATGAATTGTTCCATTCCCGTGAGAATGACAGTCGAAACTAGAATGGCTGCATTATGTCAATATTACCGAAGGCAAAACAAAAGTACCATTCGAACTCTTGAAAGGATTTGTTCATTCCTTCCCAGTCAGCATTTTTACAGTGCCATAATTGACGTTTAGGCGATGGTCCGAGTTTCCCAAAGGAGAACTGACGGAGATACTGTATTTCTCCGCATGAGAAGTTAAAAACAGATCCACTAAATGACCCGTATCGTTGAGCCGATCTGGTAGCCTCGTAGGCTGATCTACAAGTTGTGTGAATTGGTTTAAAGCTGCAAACATTTCAGCCGCCTTAACAGCCGATGTTACGGACTTAGAATAAGGAAGTCACTAAAGGGATGACCTTTTAAAGAAAAGCTCCAACGTAGGGATCTTTTAAAGTTAAGCTGCCAGAAGAAAACAAGCCTACGAAGAGGTCACTAATATCAAACGCTTCTAAGGTTTTTGACCCTCTAGACCTAATTTCACCATCGATCGTTATAGCCAAAATACTGTTTCAAAAGTTAAGGCTATAAAAAAGTTGGAATGGGATGATGAGCTGCCTGATGATATCTTGATAGTGTGGAATCAGCTCCAGAGAGAACTTTCCCAATTTGAGAACCTTAAAATAAAAAGACACGTCATTAGAAAGAAAATGCCAATTCATGGCTTCTGTGACGCAAGCGAACGCGCCTATTCAGCAATGATCTATGTTCGATTAAAAGATGAACATGATGAAATTTAAGTAGAACTTCTAATCTATGCATTAAATATCACTCCCTAGACTAGAATTATGAAGGGCCTATCTTCTAGCAAAATTGCTTAATAAAGTAAAGAAAATTTTAGGTGCAGATATATCATTATATGGTTGGACGGATTCGATAATTGTATTAGCTTGGTTATCTGATCATCCGACAAAAACGGAAAACGTTTGTAGCCAACCGTCTATCGGCAATACAGGAAGAGCTACCTATATTAAACAAGACGTTTTCTTTTACTAAGGCGATTTCATCTATAGATTTATAGGAAACGCGAAAAAAAAGAAAAGGAAACCGGCAAATTAATACATTACTTTTGAAATAAATCAATAAAGCCACTCAACAACTATAAAATGGGTACAGTACAAAGAATACCTACCTGAAATAAAAAATGCTAGAAAGGGGCAACAGTTAGCAAAAACCGACAACCTTTCGTCACTCACACCATTTGTTGACGAAAATGATTTACTACCGTGTTGGTGGCAGATTCGTTATATTTCGTTATATTTATACGACTTCAAACAGAAATCCCATGTCCTCAGTAAAGTGAGCAGGTCCCGCCCATTCATCTCATCAGATCTACTCTACGTTCGAGTTACACCCGCAAACCTTTCTCAAGTTGCGGTATTGATTATGCAGGACCTAACCTTTTTAGCCAGCAATAAGGGTCGTGGAGCAATATTAATTAAAAGATATATTGCTCTTTTTGTCTGTATGGTAACCAAGGCTCTACATATTGAAGCAAGTACAAACTTACAACAGATGCCTTCATTGCAGCACTCAAAAAATTTTCAGCGAGAAGAAATGTTT